>CM041777.1:292654435-292681482 GCA_023374045.1 Limonium bicolor
ATACCGAGTTTGGGAAATACCGAGTTAGGATTTAGAAGCTTAGGGCTAAGGGCTGAGTGTTAGCATTAGAGATATGCTAGATAGGAACTCCCGGTGAGTACCGGATACCTACAATACCAGTCCCGCCCACCGCATCCCCATTGTATAACTTGGGAAAGGACGCCAGAGAGAGGAAAAGCCCTCTCATACTCGGGAAAACCCGATCTGGCAGTAAAGAGATATTCCTACAAGAGGAAAGAACCTGACATATATTAGATTCCAAGAAATGGAAGACCCGGAGACGGATCCCGGTTGAACAACAAGACCCGCGCTTAATAGCGGTGGAATAAGAACTCCAGCCACGAGGAGGCTACAACTTACAACAGCATGGGGCGACATGCTTAGCAGTCGCGAAACCTAGCTAGTCAACCAACAGCCGGAAAGAAGCACTCACCGTGCAACGGAATGGAAAAGGGAGCAGCAACGGAACCCGAGACACAAGTCTACGGGATAGTAATACTTGAATAATACCACCAACGGTATGCTGGCTGACTAAGGACATAGTCGAAAGCGGTTAATTCCAAAACTACGACGCCAAAAGGTTACAATACCTGGCCGACATAGCTTACACAACTACAAGGATATCCACGGGATATGAACCGATAGGACTACAAGGGTAGTGCCTAAACAAGCTAAGGCTCGATAACCACGGTAAACCAGTGGGAACGAGCAACAAGGGAAACATAAAACTAAATAAATGGGGATTCCTAAGGATTGGAGAAGTACCCAGATCTACGACAGCCATGTCTAGACCACCAAGAAACTACCTAAAGGATCGAGTATACCAATTGTAGATCAATAAGATCCAGGAAAGAGTCAACAAGACTATCAAATACAAGCAGAAACCATACCAAGATTGGTATAGGATTACCCAAAAACCACCAGTACCACGCACTTGCCACGGCAAGTGCAGTAAGGACAGAGATACGTAAAGGAACTCTAACACGTCACAAGTACATAGTATTGTGTTGTGACCATAATGAAACAACTACAGGATCACACATCTTAACAACTAGAAGTATGGAACCTTGGAAAGGCCTAACGGCCCGACCACTGTATTTAGAACATACCAGTCAGCGAGAAGCTGGACTTGGTCAAGATTTCGAACAGGGCTAGGCCATGAAGAACTTCTTTTAACACCGGACCATAATTTTCAAACCAAGTTTTCTTCAAAACCACAAACCTCCTTTTAAAACCTTGGATTTTAAAATCAAACCAACAGAATTACGGTGAGTATCAAAGAATGATACAAGAGGAGTTGACAAAAGAATACTTCACCTAGGCGTGTGACGAACACTACGAGTGTACCCGTTACGGGATGTGGGACGACCGCACTCCGAAGGAGCTTGCGGGCCTGACATATAGTTAGGTAAGTGGTAACGTATCAACAAGGTACCCTACGTATGTATACATGTAGTGTGCGACACACGGGAAGTAGTCAACTCCGTTCTACGGATCATGAGTGAATTTTAACCAGAACAACTGGACACCACAGACAATCAAGGAGAAGGAAACTCAGTTAAGGAACAAGTATAAGGAACTAAGAGAATCCATCTGAAGATAAGGAATGAAGATTGGGAAGTGCAAAAAGCACAGACTAATAAATATAGACATTGGATATGTCTCAAATAACCCAAGCAACTACCTGACAGCTGGATGGAATACCCAGCCTAAACACAGTGAGGCGAATGCCTAACGTGAACCTAACAATGCTCAACAAAAGAGGCGGAATTCTCAAGAGCAACCCCAAGATTACCACAAGTATACTCCATCATTGAAGGGGATATCAAACCTAGTCTTAAGCACTAGGAGCAAGTGTAAACAGTCTACCCAAGAACGGGAGACGTTATAACCCAAAAAGGGACAACTCAAGTACGATACCACAAGACGGTACAGTGGACAACATATCATAAACATTAGCCGGATGTAACGGCATAATTTAACAACACCCAGGAGCAATCCTTGAGGGTGACTAGATGGACCACAGTCAAGCAAAGCGTCAAGATAAGAATACAGGAGCTGGAACGAACACTCGGTTAAGACACCAAAGGGATTTCACTTGACAGGAAATACCCTAGACTACAAAAGGCATTGACCAACACCAGGCTGCCTAAGAGTCTCCTATGAACGGAAGCGTGATGCCACGACTTACCATGGCCCAATAATCTCTCAACCTATGACGGTATATACATGAGTGGAGTGAGACATGTATAAGCAGCTTGCAAGGGGCATAGCTTGCAGCAATACGGCTCAGAAGCCGTAAACCAATACGTTATATATGAACTTAAACGGTTGCAAAACCCACACCATTGGTAACAAGACTTGCAAGAGGTATTGCCTCATACGACAAGAAATCAACAACTGGGCCATCAATTCAAACCCAACATCCTGAGTGGCTTATAGTAATGCCCAACTCAGTGTCACTGTCACTAGAGCAGCAGTCTAGTATACAGTTGACAAGCCGTTAATTACCTTCATGTCTTCTGTAGCAATGATACACAGAGGCATAAGAAATCATGATGATGCCAACATTGGCCTAGTCCACACTTGGACAGTACGAGAAACCCAAGGGAAGGTACCCCTCGATAGCCAAAGACCACCAACGTGGTGAAGATGTGAACCCTTGGAAAGGCTTCCATCTATTATAATAGTAAAGCCTACGCTTAAAAATACTACCAAGAGACGATGGAATAAGGAAATGAGATTTCCAACCATCACGAATTAAGGAGCAAGCATACTCCGCATGCGCCCAAGAATGTGGTGAACCGCTGTATAAACACCAACATGATAAACCTTGTCATAAGACCTATGAGTGGAAACAAGCCTCTCAACAAGAAATTTCATTTACCAATGACAGAGTACTCCTCAATTGGAGAACGGGACCAGAAGAACTCTTGAAGTTTCTTGGGATGTCCCGGGGATGTACTTACCAAAATAAATTGCACAGCTAGAGCCTATGATCAGTGCTCGGCACTAAGGAGACAATAATTGTCAAAAACAAATAATGTGAGTGCACATTGCACACCATGAATAACCGACGCTCAAGAGAGCTTGTAAACTGATAAACCACTTCATCCTTGTTCAACCAAGATATTTGACAGACTATATCTTGAATGAGGAAGTAATGTGAGGTAAGCTGACCTACACACGAAACCTAAATTGAGATAAAACATCCCCACAATGGGAATATAATAGTATTACAGTATGCTACGACAACCGTCATACACACGAACATTGGAAACCCCAGGGTATTCACACCATAAGGGAATGGTGCCAATGACAATGGCAATGAGTAAAGATAAACTATCACAGTAACAGAAACAGTAAAAACGATGTTGCATAATGAGTAAGAATACGGTGCGCAACAAGCGACCGATATGAGGAAGTAGCAGATAATGACACGGAGTATAAGTACGAGATGACAGGCAGAAACATTCTTGCCTATCACATAAGTGACTTACTGTCAAGCGTTACGCCTCTGCACTCTGTATGACTGAGTGTTTTGGTATTGCACTTGTCCAGCTAATGATCTAATAGGATGGCTAGGGATAGGGAAAATGTAAACCGTAGTGGACCCTTCTTTCACCACAAACATGGCATAAGGCCAAGAAACATGAGAGTGACAATACACTTACAATCACAAAATGTGAATTCCAATGGAATAAAGGTGAAAGGAGACTTAAAGTCACTAGACGATGCATATCAGTGCAAGGTCATACAAGTAAAGAACGCTTGTACTGACCAGAAGAATGGTGTAATCCAGAAGCTATTGACAATAGAGGAAGCGCTATAACTAATAGTGGCTTAACCTCGCCCGACAATAAGTCGGAGGAACTTAACGAATAATCATGGGAGCATGAATAGCATGTGCAGTTATTACCAGAGAGCTGGTTATAAATCTTAAACTCATTGAGTTCAACCACGGTAAAAGAATACCGCATTTGTCTAGTAAACCTCATTTCCATAATAGACGGATCAAAGGTGAATGTATAGCACATTAATGATAACACGAAGGGTAAGTAACCCAGCTATCAGGGTCGCGCAGCAGAATCTAGTGGGCCCTAGCTAGGAGACAATATACCTAGTAAGTCTAATAGAACGGCTATAACGCCTTGAAGCCGGTAGGCTAGAACCGAATAATTATGAGTTAAATAAACTCATGTAGGAATTCCTGGTGCAAAGACTAAACCATTGGTATGGTCAAGACCCTTTGACCAGAGCATAGTATATAGTATACCGTAGTTGAGCTAAACGCTTCGGATCGCCCGAATTAAATAACCGATGTTCAATATTAACATATGGGAGATTACGTGGGCGTAATCCCTTTTAAGGGGGGTGAAGCGAAAACCGCTTAATACAAGTTTTATAAATAAAACATATAAAACTATAATGTGCATAGCACAAATGAGAACTGATTCGATGAGTGGTACTTACGTTATATAAACATACGTGTTCATTCATAGTGAAATTGTGGTAACTAAGCATTAGACATGCAAATACCATAGGGTGAATATACCCATCTTGTAACACTAGTGTAAGAATGTTGGTAAAGAAGAGTAATGAGTAGTGGACGGAGCTCCACAAGTTTTGTAACCCGTAAAGAAGTAGTACGAATTGATTAAGAGTAGTAGAGGAGTGTAGCCATGAGTAGTGTATTCGTAAGTACGTCACTTGAAGTGAATTGGGAACAACTGAATTTCATAAGTACTGTAGTCCTTAGCTATAATATTTGAGATGAAGGAGAGTAGTGAATGGAAGTAGTAACAGTCGATGAAGTGAGCATTTAGGTATTGAACCACGGAGTAAAGCATTTGGGAAGTAGAGTGAGGACGATCGATGGACTGATTCCATCCTTTGGAGATGTATGAATTCGTAATCACGACTAGAAGAGTAAAAAGATAGAAAATGAAAACAACCAAATTATTTGCTTGTTGAAACTGACGTGGGAAGTCGAACTTGATCCTGATCAGATCGAGGAAAACCGAACACAAATTGGGGTGGAAAGATAATTCAACACTGATGCTGATCACATCAGGGTCGAATGATTCTTGAAGCTCCCCTTAAGTGGTCACAAGAATCACACATAGGATAGAGTATTGTATATATATCGGACCTTGGAGTTATGTGTTTTAGGAAATTTCTAATTGGTAGTAGTGAAGTATTTCTCTTAGACTGAAGGTTAAGAATTTGTGAGAAGCTTGTACCGGAGAAGATAGTAGTGTAACATGTTGTATTATTCCAAAGGCAGCGGGACATAGAGGAGTCTTGCGTCGAGATGACCGGAGTGCCTGCGGGATTGTATGTGTATTGCATTGCTTTGGGGATAGCTTTGCATTGTACGTATGTATAAATTTTGTAATGAGGAACCGGATGGTTGATAGTAATATGGATTGGAGTAATTATGGTGCATTAGTACGGCATGGTATGGTATAGTATGTAGGAACCTTGAGTGACGGATTTGGGATTAGTAAGGAGGAAGAACGTATGGCTTTGGTATTAGACGCGTAAGAATGAGTAAGCATTGTAAACCTATAACCTCGAGCAACTTTGAGGACAAAGTTCTTAAGGGGGTAGATTGAAATACCCCGAACTTAAATATAGGGATTAAAATTAATCTAATACGCATTTAAGGACCTAATGGTACCTAATTAATACTAGTAAGGAAAAATAAATCCAAAAGAAATAAAGAAACACTTAAAAAGCGGAAAACGCTAAATAAGCGTTAAATAACCATAGGAGGTATGAGACCTCTGTTAGAGTATTATATGGATTCTAAAGGTTTAATAAGACCTAAATAATATATGGGAACAAATCCCGAAGAAAACGGATCCTTAAAATGGATTAAAAACACTACCGAACCTTAAAGCGCGTTTTTCGAGGTAACCGGGAAAACGTGACTTTAAGCGGGTCAAACAGACTCGTAACAATTTTGGTCAGCTAAATAATCATTAATAAATATTAGTGAAGCTTTAGAACCAATAAAATCAATAAAACGAGAGATTAGTAAAAACTGTCAAAAACGGGAAGTTGTGGGGTAGAAACATAAATAGACCAAACTTATGTGTCCACTTTTAAAATAAAAAGTGAAGTTGTGTGTGTGTGTGTGTGGTGCCAGCCGGCCCCTATTCCCCCTCTCTCACACACTCACTAACTCCCTCTTATTTACAAAACAACAAAAGTAATAAAACTACTACTTTATCTACTTTATTACCCCACTCTCTCACACTCTCTCTCCTACTCTCATTCTCTTCACTCACGTAATACCACTCACCCTCACTCACTCTCTTTTCTTCTTCCTCCTCCTTCCATGCGATTTCCATGGAGAAATAAACAAACCCACATAAACTTCCTCTTCTCTCCTCTTGTAACCCCCTCAATTCTCTTCCAAAAATTATAAAAACTACACCATTAGAAGCCTCTCATCAAGAGCTACATTTCTATCTTTTCAAAACTCGAAAAGGAGAACTTTCATCTCCATGGGTGTGGAGCATTTGGAGCTTCAAGACCACCATTAGAACCACCTTCTTCTCCTTGTTCTATTGAGGTAAAAATATTCTTAAAAACTCCATCTTTTTATAGCCTTAAGGGCAAAACGAAAATCTAGCTAAAACCTTGTTTGGTTCCTCTTGTACCCAGCCGATTTTGGCACTCTTGGAAGGTGGGAAACATTATTCTTGAGCTATTCCAAACAGCACTTGTACCCTTGCAAGGTAATGAAAATTCTAAACCCTAAAACCTACATTAAAGCTTAAATAATGTTTAGGGTTAGTTTTAGTATTGAAATGGTGTGTATGTATGGGTTATAATGATAGATTGGGTGAAGTACTATAACCGGTAGAGAGAGAAGGAAGGAGTAAGAGGAAGAAAGAAAACTAGAAGGAGAAACAAGGTAAGGATGTTCTTTTGTGTAACCTTGTATATATATGTATGTAACAGATTTTTGGAAGTTGAAATTAGTAATGAAAATGGTAATGTAGTAGTAGTGTAATGTGTAGGAGGATATGAGTATTTTGAACCTTTAAAAGACAATTAAAACTTGTTGAAACATGGATGGGAATTAATGTTTGAGTGCAGGAATTTAATGTTGTTAGTGTGGTATTTTGTGTATGAGAGAGGGGTATATTGATATTGAATATAAACAGGTGGTGTGGATCATTTATGTGAGTAAAACAATGTGGTGAGAGTGTAAAATTATAGGGGAGACCATGTCGAAATTGGTCTAGGAATCTGGGGACTTAGTTGTGTAAGAAGAGGAAACAACCTAGGTAGTAACAAGGTGTACTTGGAGAGCTTAGTGTAGTTAACCACTTTGTAACAGAATTGAAAAGGAGTTGAGTGGGGAGAAGAACTAGGATGTAAAGGAATGCATTTTGAATGCTAGGAGTAGCATTAGTTGAAGGAATGTTGGAGGATAGAAATTAAGGTGAAAATCTATAGCAAGAAGTATTGGATTTCATTGGAGGAATTAGGAAGAAGGAGAGTACAAGACTTAGTAAAACGAATGTTGGACTTGGGTATAGATGTTGTAATTGCTTGGAGATGTATTTGGGATGCTAGTAATGGTATGGGTAATAGGAGTATTGAGTGTTAGAGGTTGGAACAAAAATTTGTAGCATTGAAGGATGAAAAACTGTTGTAAGTGTGGAAAGGAAGTGAGGAAATTGCGTAAGTTGTTTGATGGAGTTAGTAGTGGATTAGGTGGATGAATTAAGGTGACTTAGAATGTTTAAATAGTACTAAAACATGTTAGGAGGTATGTAGGAAGATTGAGGAAGCAATGGGTGAAATTTGGAAAGAAAAACAAGGTCTGTAGCAGCTTCCTGCTACCATCCGACCTAGAGCCTGGGTCGGACAGGCCTTGAGTAACGACGGTAAACCTTTCTGGAATGGTCCGACCCAGGGCCGTGGATCGGACGTGGGTCGGACAGGCAAAAAAAAATCAAGGTCGAAGTTTCTGACTTCGTCCGACCCAGAGTCTGGGTCGGACAGTGGGTCGGACGGAGCATGGACACGGGACCGAAACCTTCTGGAACGGTCCGACCCAGAGGGTATGGGTCGGACGGAATAGTGCTGGGTCGGACGGGGAGAATTTCAGAGAACAGTAATCTACTAGAATGGTCCGACCCAGGGCTTGGGTCGGACGCTGGGTCGGACGACCCATAACTTACAAAAAAAAAACTGTAAGCTATAGCTAGTATATATATATGTATATATGTATACCCACCTATACATATGTACATATATATGTAAGCGAACCATTATTAAGTAATTAAAAGTAAGTAAGTAAAATGTAAGTAAAGGAACGTAAAGACTTAATAAGTATGGGTTAGGAAACGTAAGAGTAATCGAATTGATTTAATGATAGTTAGATTAATCATTCGATTGTATGTATATCATAGGATTTGATATGTGACACCGGAGGACGTTCGGAAACACGTACAACGGTGAACGGTATGATTTCTTCCTGCCCTGTATCCTAATCTGGTTACCCCGATTTGTGTGCTTATTTGATCACCTAAATAAGATAAATGCATGAATCGGACTATATTGCACTTACCTGTGCTGACTTATGTTGTTCTCGATATTTATTGTCTTGAACACCAGTTTGAATAATTCATGAAATATGAATGATGATGAATGGTATTCAAATCTTGTGTTGTACTTAAGTATTGTATTGTATTTTGTATAAATGAGTATTGAGCATTGTAATTGTGTATGTGGCTTGTATGAATGACTTCTGCTAATTCCTAACTACCTAACTCCTAACTTAAGTGAGTAAACTGGAATGAGTAGAAGTCCGATATAGTTTCGGCCACGCGTGAGGATGAGGAGACACAAGAGGTTGGATCCGATTCCTGGTTCGTAAGCTGGTCCACGGCCCAAATCCCTTAAGTGGGTAGCATCCTGGACTGGTGAACCAAGTAAATCCCGGTGGTGGGACGGAGTAGTCCCCGGGCCGGAGGTCCCGACGACTTAACATGAGTAAGAGTAAGAGTAAGTAAGTATGCATGAGTATGAGTATGAGTATGTATGCGTATGTATGGAGTAACGAGTAAAAGAGTAATCTCCACCCGATTAACCCGGGTGGACCAATGAAGCTAACAAGTATTGTATATTGTGAATGTAATGGTATGTGTAATTCGGAAGAAGGTAAGTATGTATTGGATGGTTTATATTGTATTCCTTGTATGTAATGAAGTGTATGTGTGTGCCTTGCGGAAGTGTTATTGTATTGTGTGTAAGAGCATGTATGCATGTATGTTTGTATGAAATGAACTGCATGTATTCGACCAAGTGGTCGGCGTACCCTCACTAGTACGCGGGGTATGCGGTTATCATGCGCAGCGAAAGCTGACCCCCTAGGGGGAACGTTTTTAGTGTGCAGGTACCGAAGCGAATATGGTCAAGGTAAGAGACCGGAGGCACGCCCTTGTATTTAGAAGCAAGTAGCTTGTGAGGAACGGGTAGTAAGTAGTCTCTTAGTGAGTACGTATGAACTTGAAAGAGGTATTATACTTGTATGAGGATCTTAGTAAACTCGGTATGTGGATTATATTGTATTGTACTTGAAGTATTGTAACGAATGGAAGATTGTAGCATTTATTGGTATACGGAGTATGTATGGTAGATATATAACACTCGGGATTCCGGTCCATCAGACCGATGCTGTATGTAGTAGCAGTAGCTTTGTTAGTCACGTGGGTGACTAACGACATTGTATCACCCACATTATGTAAGTAAGGATCCGCTGCGTGTATCTGATGTGTAAGGAGATTGGACGGTAAGCACTGTATTAATGGTAGGGGTGTTACAGTCTTAGACTATTTAAGATGTTCCTATATGTAGTGCTCATTGATAGCACTTACAAGATTAACAAGTACAAGACCGCTGGTTGAGTTTGTCGGAGTCACGCTGTGCAGCAAGAACTTCACAATTGCATTCTATTATACGAGGACAACAGATGAGGCCGCCTACATCGGATGCGTCAGCAGCTGGTGAAACTAATGACTCGCTATGCTGAAGTTATTGTGACCGACAACTAAAAGGCATTAGTGAAAGCACAAACTCTAGTCATCCCGGGTGTTCCCCACCTACTATGTTGGTAGCATATTGGTATGAACTTGACAGCCAAAGAGGTGAAGATAATGCGTTGTGATGAAAAAGCCACCGTGGTTATGTCAGCGCTTCTACCTTCGTAGTGTACGACGAACACTACGCCCGACTAATCAAGTCGTGCAGATGGAAACATTCTTTTGTGGTATATTTAGAGACCACGTGGTTATGTCAGCGTGATAAATTTGTTGAGCCATGGGTCAAGAGAGTCGAACACTTTGGCAACACATCAACCAACATGTTATTAAATAATTTGTCAAAACTTAAGTGTTCACTTTTGTTCTTGTATGATATCATTCTGACTAATGACTTCTCCATGCACAGGGTGAAGAGTGTGCATTCGGCTCTATAATGTTGGCTTCACACATCCACCGGATCACTAGACACCACATTTGAAAGTATGCACATGTTTATCGAGGGACAACACATCGAGATCAAGCAACACATCAAGTTTTCTCTCAATAGGAGAGTAATGCATGACCAGCAAGTGCCTTTTCTCAGTCTGGTCGGCCGTGCAAGTCTCAAGTGTCTAGAATTACTTCCGCACAAGCTACAGTACAGTAAATGTGGTAATAATCATACATATGGATCAGTAGAAGCGTGTGCCATTACCAGCATGATGGGATTATCATGTGTGTGTGTCGTATGTATGAGTTTCTTTTGATTGGTTAAAACATTCCAGTAGAGAAGTACACATGTTTTGGCGGATGCTGACATATGCGCCTGGCGAAGAGTTTGTTGCACCTCAACGAACGTATGAAAGTTATACACTACCGATGAACAATTCACATGCATAGGTCGGTGGTATGATGACCTCAATCAGCAGTTCAACCCAGCACAACTTAAACAAGTTTTCAACAGCTGGAAGCCATTGTGGGAGCCAAAGGAGGATCACAACGAGTTAGACCCACCAGAAGTAAGGGTGCCTAAGGGGAGACCGCGCAAGAAGAGGCCTACCACCATAGAGAAGTCTAAACATGAACATGTAGGGCTTGGGAAAATAATCTCAACGAGGGTCGTCGATGTAGGAAAGTCAATTTCAACAAGGGTCGTCAATACAGTGAAGTCAATCTCAATGGTGGCGTCAACGCAACGAAGTCAATGTCAACCACTTGCATGGAAATCCATGGCACGATCTTTGTACCGTGACAATTTTCTTCTACATTGCTTCCCTATCTTACAGGGTATAGAGAAATTTTGGGCGACAAAAACTATGGTTTTTGAGCTATTGCAGATTAGGCGTACAATAACGAAAATTATTGGAGAAAGGTCAGATGGGCGTGCTTGGATAAGTTGAACCGAAAAGCAGAATGGTAAAGACAGTGTGTAGAACCTGACTGGTACGATAAAGTGAGTTTCCTTCTAAACTAGGTCGGTGAAGGCTTCACACCGCAAGTACATTGGATATAATTTCTAGAAATATGTTTGATAGTATGCAAGGTGTACAATATAGTTCTTACCAACTTCACGTCGGGGGGTAGTGTAACGCCCCTATTTAACATAAATGCAGCAAAAAATAAAATACTAAGGCGATTACACATCATCGGGTTCCAAACACCCGGCACCAAACCTCACCAATTACAACTTATAAAATTACAAATGCTACGGTCTGAACTCGAGAAATGCAACATAAACATAACTTAAAGTAAAATAGAATAACTCTCCACAATTCCTAATTCTCATCCCAATCACTCATACTCTTCGTGGCCACCTGTATAAACAATCCCGTACCTGCAAGATGAAACCAAGCAGCCTACCCCTGGAGGGGTGAGTCAGTTACTTGGAATGGAACTGGTACAACTCTCCAAAACAAAAGTTTAAAAACATAACTCTTAAAATAAACAATAACTTGAAGTCAAATGCTTAAAATAAAAACAGAAGAACAAGGCACATCCAAATCACCAAGTCAAAGGTAACAAGTCAAGGATAGAGATAAATAACAGGAAGATAAAGTTAGTCAATTAAAAAGAAACCACACCATAAGTTAGTGAACATCCATTGCTTGTGTTAGATTCAGTTCCAATTAGGAGTAGAAAGGCCCAAATAGTCACAAGGACTAGGAATGGAAGAAGAGATCCAAGACCCATAACTCAATAGTGGAATAGAACCAATTGGGAGAGATGGCCCCCACCGCCAGTCAGTTGTCACAAGGACGAGGTAAACAGACCTCCGCTGTCAGTTGTCCATATGGACGAGGTATAGTAGACCTCCGCTGCCACCGACCTGTTCTCAGTCATTAGTGAAAAGTATGTGCACCACTTAATAGAAAGAATCCATTTCCAATAAGGCTGATCAAAACTCGACTCATGGATGAAATAGTACCCATAGTTCAAAGGAAGAATTCACCAATATCCGTTATTTTCCCATATTCCCAGTTACCCCACTAGATCATTAACTGCACAAGTGCAATACCAAAACACTCAGTCCCACAGAGTGCAAAAGCGTAAACCCTAGGCAGTTAATGTCTAATGAAATAACTAGATATGAGGAACCAATAACCAGGTATGCTTCACATTCAAGGCTCAGTTAGTCACATCAAGCTGAGTTAGTCACACAAACAGATTCCTTTTGAAATTCATTTAAGATTAGTTAGCATTTTCCAAAACGTCTCCTTATAAGTTCGTTAGCAACAGTATTTGAGTACGAGAAATCGTACCTGATTAATGCTGTAGCAGTTCTAGTAGACTCATGCAAATACCCAACAATACTCTGAGGAACATTAAAGATAGTCCATTATCAATAACTTATATCCTAAGTTAAACTTAAACAAATTTATCACTCTTAATTCTAAATCTCAATTATCTTGTAAACTCTCGCTTAAATGTTATGTATAACCTATGACTTATTTAGAATGTTGTATAGCCCAAGGTTGTAAGATCAAGGAAGTTATTTTATTAACACTTGTTAATGGTTCCACTCTTACCCACTTTACTATTACTTAACCATAATTCTCACATTCAAGACTGAAATACCCCGACCTTAAATATGGCGATTAAATTATCCTAATAGGTATTTAAGAGCCTAATAATGATTAAGAAATATTGGTAAGGAAAAATAAATCCAAAAGAAATAAATAAACGCTTAAAAAGCGGAAAACACTAAATAAGCGTTAAATAACCATAGGAGGTATGAGACCTCGGTTAGCGTAGTATATGGATTCCAAAGGTTTAATCAGACCTAAATAATATTGAGAACAACTCCCGAAGAAAATGGATCCAAATAATGAACAAAAATGCTAATAGAGCTTTAGAGCACGTTTTTCAAGAAAACCCGAAAACGTGACTTTAAGTGGTCAAACAGACCCGTAAAAATTATAAATCATTAAATAATAAATATTAAGCATTTATGGAAGCTTAATAACCCATAAAAATAATTAAACAAGAGAATTCCGGAAAACGAGCCCGATTAGTGAATAGTACCTGAACCGGGTAAAATAACGAGTGTTTCTGTAAAAGACGAAAAACGCTCCAGCTAGTATAACAGTGGGGGCCGGTTTTTATCAGTCAAATAACTCCCTCACACACACATGTAACTAGCTAATTAAATAAGAGAGCAAAAAGCTAAAAGTGATAAAGTAAAGGGGGTACTTTACCCTTTTCTCTCACCTCACTCTCTCATTTCCCTTTTCTCTTTCCTTTTCCTCCTCTCTCCACCGATTTTGCTCCTCTCTCTCTGATTTTGGGCGATTTCTTGAAGCTCCACAAGCCTCCCATGGCTTCTCTTCTTTCTCCTCATGCTCTAGCTCCATTTGAGCTCCAAATGTAAAATAAATTGCATATTTGAACTCCCCTCTTCAAGCTCTACATTCCTATCTTTTCAAAATCCGAAAATGAGCAACTTCATCTACATGGGTTTTCCCCATTTGAATAGAAAAGCACACCATTATGGAGCTTGGAGTCTCATCTGTTGAGAAATGAAGACATTTGGAGTGTAAAACTAAAGGGTAATCACATGTTCTGGTGGAAATCGTGCTTGAAGCTCAAAGATGAAGTTGTTAGGAAGAATCTCAGGGCTGAGCTGGAAAAATGGATTGAGAATCATGGTCTTATTAAAGTCTGTAATATATTCGAGATCTTTCACCCCTTGCTGCCTTATGAAGGATGGGATTTAGTCCTCTGGACTAAACACTGTACTCCTCACGCTTCTTTCATTTGGTGCCTGGCTTGTCATAACCGATTGACAAGTAAGGATAGATTGAGGAAGTGGAATCTAAATTTCAATATAGTGTGTTTTTTGTGGACAAGAGGAGACTCGAGACCATTTATTTTTTGCTTGTGAATTTAGTAGACTGGTGTTCACTGAAGTTTTGCATAAATGGCTGGCTTGCAAGCTACCTACAAACTTCTCTGAGTGTATGGTTTGTCTTTGGGGAGCTAGATGCAAAGCTGCTCTGGTATATAAGCTCTGATGTGCTGCTGTTGGAGTGTCTATTTACCATATTTGGAAAATGAGGAATGATGTGGTTTTCTATAGTGTAACTCCTGATTGGAAAAACTGTGTATTGTTTATACAATAGGAACTTAAAATGAGATGGCGTAGATTTCAGTTTGAGTAGAATGGGAAAAACTACAAAATTTTTAAGAGGTTTGATATGATAGAATTTTTGAGTAAATATGTTCGGTCTGTTTCATCTGCAGCATGTTGCAGATTAGTAGATTGGTAATTAGGTTGTAAATCTTGGTTTGGGTTTATTAATACAACTTACTTTCGTTAAAAAACATATTTTATACCTTATTTTTAATAAAAATGTATCCTTTTATTTTTAATAAAATGTAAAAACTACTACTCAATGACATTTTTATAAAAACAAATAATAAGTTGTTTTTTAAAAAATTAGTTAGTTTATTCACATCAATCGTTACAATTTTACAACCCTAACTTGTAAACAATAATATGTACGATTCTTTTCATTACTTCATCCTCTTTACAGCATAAACCGCTGACTGTTTTGTGCTGACATATATGTGGCTGTTTTGAAAATTGTTGTTTGGCGGTGTGATTGTTTGATATTTTTGTCAAAAATGCCACCCCACAAAATGCCACCCCACAAAATATATATATATATACTTGGGAAGCTATTGTAGGTAGTTCCTTGTGAATGTGCAGAATGCAACACACAATTTTTTTTAAAAAAAAGAGAGGACATATATTGATATTAAGAACATAAAGTGCGTACAAAGACAGGGAAGTCAAAGGACTTCCAACAGCTCTTAGGGAACTGAGCTTTTCTAGCGTGATATGCTAGGTTGTGAGCTGTAATGTTATTGTGCCTAAGAATGTGGAACCATGCAACATCAGCAATAGGTGCTAATTGAGCTAGTGCAACATTAAGGAGATCCCTGGTGCAATTATCCAGGCCTGTGACACGATAATCAATGATATAATCAACAACGCTTTTGCAATCTGATAGAAGGCGGAAATGGCGATAATCAAACTGATTGGCTATATCAATTCCCAAAATCACGGCCATGGCCTCCACCTGCGATGGTTCTAGAAAACCTGTTCCAGCCGTAACAGCTGCACCTACTATAGAGCCATTGCTCGTAACAACGGCTGCGAGACCGAACCGACCAAACCTGTCAAGGTATAGCGGAGGAAGCTATCAGCTTGAAACCAACCAGCCTCGAAAGTTCTAACCCGATGATGAGTTAGTTGGCAGCGGGCATACCAAAGCCTCCAGAGGAGAGAAGTGAGGACACCAAGGTCTAAGAGGGACATGGTAGCACAGGCTTGTGAAAACCAATCAATAAAAGCAGCGTTTGTGGGCACCAGCGGTGGAGGCGGCATGACTAGACGGTCCCAGCATTGTATGGCAGCTGGACAACTTAAAAAACATGAGGCAAGGTTTCACAGCCTCCACAGATAGGACACGATGCCAAATCAGGACGGTGCAATCTATGAGCCAACATATCCTTGCATGGAACTGCTCCATGCAGAAGCTTCCATCCAAATACGCGAACACGAGGAGGCATATCCATCTTCCATAGTCGCTTACTGGCCGTACCCTGTGAAGAAACATACAAGGAGGACGTACTTGGTTGCGTAGACCGAGAAAGGACAACATCACAGTGATAGACGGTTTTCATAGAATAGAGCCCAGAGGAAGTGAGGCCCCAAATCCATGAGTCATGTGATGGATCATCATTGGGAAGAGGTAGAGTTTAGAATGTGCTGCACATCCTCTGGATGAAAATTATCTTGAAGAAGCTAGACATTCCAGGTAGTGGGAGAAAGCATCAAATCAGAAACTCTAGCGTGTTACAGATGTGGCGGAAGTCCCCAAAGGTAGGGTCTGCCGCCCTCCTTCGAGAGGAACCAGCGATCATGGACATATGTGGTGTGGCCATTACTAATGAGTCTGCTGCCCCCAGTTTCAATCAGATCTTGCACACTAAAGAGAGCCCTCCATACTGGGCATGAGTTAGACATAGGCTGAACTTGCTGAAGAGGTGTTTGGCCAAGGTATCGTGCTGTGTAGAATCTCGATAGCAGAGACTGTTGATTCTCTAGAATGCGCCAAAGCTGTCTGCCTAAAAGAGCACGGTTAAAATTCTGGAGATCCCGAAAACCTAAGCCACCCAAGCTGAGAGGGAGGCACATTGTTTTCCAGCTTGTCCAATGGATAGCTGACTTAGTCGAGGACCCACTCCACCAGAACCTTAATCATACTCTTAATGGTCTTCAACAGTGTTTGTGGTAAAGCTATAATAGACATAACATATGTTGGTATAGCTTGCAAAATAGCCTTAATCAGGCTCAAACGTCCAGCCTGGGAAATGTGATGAGACCACTCATGAATCCTTTTCGCAACCTGATCCTTAATGAAGGCAAAAATGGCCTTCCGATTACGTCCCATCTTAACAGGGAAACCCAAATACATACCTAAATCAGTAACCACACATCCCCCTAAAGTTGACGCAACTGCCTGGCAGAGACACTGACAAATACTGGGAGAACATGATTGCATACTTATCTATATTAATGTATTGGCCGGAAGCCAACTTAAAATCATCAAGAATATCAGCCAAAGCTTGGACATAGAAACCGTGACCTTGCCAACAACGCACAATTATTAATATCGTTTAACTTGGGAACCTATTGTATGTTGCATAAAAAGTAGAGTGATGAATATATGAGCGGATGTAGATAATCTATATGATGATTTGTAAAGTTAGTCTAGTGTTGAAGTTTTATTTGTAATATAACACACACTTTTGGAAGGTCAAGATCAATTGAAGATGGAAAAATCAATGTAATAAAAAAGTCAATCTAGGACACATTTATAAAGTGTATTTTTATAAGAGTGAGTGATGTAGTTACGCCGTATTTGGATTGTAGTATGTGATTTTAAGTAAACATTCATCTCAACCTTAATATAATGTAGTTGTTATATAGTAATTAATTTCATTGTAAAATAACTCTTCTTTATATCAAGATCAATTTTAAAATTTCATGCAAAACCACTTAAATAATTAACCGCTAACAACCTAATTTTTTTTTTAAATATTTTTAGAAAAAAGCTAACAATATAGAGTGTTATTATTCACAGCATATTCATCTTAAATGTCGCTGGTTACAACTTACAATATATCATATTCACCCAAAGACAAGGCAAATCTGAGCTCTCCTCTCGCCCGCCTCAATCCACTTCCAAAACAACATAGCGCGGGCTTCAGCAGGGTTTACCAGTTAAACGCAGCACCATCAAAATTGGCGGGAATCTCACATGCGTACATCTCTCATCAGTCATCACTAACCCCACATCTTCGCTTCAAATCTCCTCCGAAGATGAATCACGGTGGTGCAAAGAAGCGGCCGGCGACACAGCAATCACCGGCAGCTCCGCCACAGAAGCAACAGGCGGCGATGGAGGAGGAGGAGCTTGACGAGGACGTCTTCTTGGAAGAAACCCTAATGGAGGGAGCTGAAGATTACTCCGAAGAGTCTCTGGTCCTCAGAGACCTCGAAGAGCGCCAAGCCTTTGCCTCTCGCATGTCCAAGTGGGTCCGCCCTCCCCTCTCTCAGTCGTACACTTCTGGGTCCCAAAGCATCGGTAAGCCGAGACAATGCTCAAGACTAAGAAATCTTTTGGGTTTACGCACGGACTTCAGCGACCTGGCAGAAGCTGGAATTGCAACATTGCTGTCGTTGATTCTCTTTTTTTCCCCGTAAAACAAGCTACATGAAATTCTGGGTTTTATTTGCAAGGGTTTAGCGGTAATGTGACCTCGATTTCGAGCCTCGAGGACCACTTGAATCAGACCATATTTTCAGTATATGTCCCGAGATGAACTGGATTAGCAGTTTGCCCGCATTTCCGCAATGCGACCCTGATTACGAGGAACCTGTTAACGCTGACCATATTTGGGATCTTTTGGCCTGGCATTTTTGCTTGATTAGCAGTTTGTGTGCATTTCCTAAAAATGTGTTATATTTGGGTGTAATTTTTATTTGTTTCAAAAACTGGATGTCAAGCATGTTCTGAGTTTGACGAGTAGTTTCAATTTATCCTGGCCTTTTACAGTGTTTCAGCAACTGGAGATTGATTACGTGATTGGTGAAAGTCACAAGGAACTATTACCCAATAGGACGGGACCTGCCGCAATCATTCGCATCTTTGGGGTCACTAACGAAGGTAAGTTCCACCCCGGCTCTTCCTTTCTGTATCTCCAGTGCCCCGCCCCCCAACATCCCCCTCCAATAGAAATCAACTTATGACAATTATTTCAAGTGGAACAGAAAAGAAAAACGGAAAGTACTGTATCCCTTGGTTTGCCATGTGAATTTTTACAAGTTGTCCATCTTTAGTCCAAATAACTTTTTTTAAAGATTGATTGGTCACTTTCTTATTTTTTTCTTAACTTCACCGTTATGGTTGTTTCCATTCTCTCTCTGCCCAATGCAATTTGGATATGGGCATCTAACTCGAGCTTTGATGTGTGAATGGACTAGGCCACAGTGTCTGTTGTAATGTTCATGGATTTGAGCCATACTTCTACGTCAACTGTCTGCCAGGGATGGGTCCTGATGATATATCTCATTTTCATCGAATTCTTGAGGTAATTTTAGGATTCATTTTACTCAAGTCTCTTTCTTGGATGGCAAAAATGGGAAAGAATTCAGTTTGGTATCAATATTCTTGTTCCTTCTAGAAGTGATATTGCTAATAATATACGCATGAATGGAGCTCCAAAGTTCAATGTATGACTAGTTCACTGCCGGCAAAATTTCCAGGGGAAGATGAAAGAGTCAAGCAGGAATAGCAAGGTTCCTCAGTGTGTGCGACACATCGAACACATGCAAAAGAGGAGCATTATGTACTATCAACAGCAGAATTTGCATCCTTTCCTCAAAATTGTGGTTGCATTGCCAACTATGGTTGCTACATGCCGTGGTACTGATTTGGAACCTAATATCCTTTTGCTGTCTATTATATTTCTCATGCAGGGAACATGATCATGTGTCATTCTCGGGGATGGAAAACGTTTTACTCCTAAGGATTCTGTTTGTTTTTATTCCTGATACTTTTTCCTGTTTGTTTGTGTGTGTGTGTGTGTATATATATATATATATATATATATATATATATATGCATTTTTCAAGTTTAAGCAACTACTCTTGCATTGTCTACTAATTCATAACTTGGCAGGTATACTTGAAAGAGGCATACAGCTGGAGGGTTTAGGCATGAAGAGCTTCTTGACGTATGAAAGCAACGTTCTCTTTGCTCTGCGTTTCATGATTGATTGCAATGTAGTAGGTGGAAATTGGATCGAAGTTCCTGTTGGGAAGTATAGGAAGGCAGCAAGAAAATTGTCTTATTGTCAGCTGGAGTTTGATTGCTTGTATCCTTTTTTTTTTGTCAAATTTTGTGCCCTGCTGTTATCTGACATGATAATTTCCGGTCTGAAGTTTCCTTGTGGTGTAGAAGTAAATATTAATCAAATAGCTATATTTGTTGATTTGTTTTAGTTGCTTTATCAGGATTGTTTTCCTCAACCGTTCCTATAGATATACAGACTTGGTAAGCCATGCTCCAGAGGGCGAGTTCTCTAAAATGGCTCCATTTCGTATTTTGAGCTTTGACATTGAGTGTGCTGGCCGCAAAGGGCATTTTCCTGAGCCCTCCCATGATCCTGTCATCCAGGTAAATGTTTTTCTGCAGTACTTTGAAGGTTTTAGAACTCTCAACATCACTGATATCCCTCTTTTCTATTTGCTAAAAGTAAATTCCTTGTAGTTGGCCAGTTGTAGTCTTCTAGTTAGTATCAGAGCGAAAGTTTTTCTCACTGCTGAGTTTTTCCTCTTAAAAGGTGGCTAACTTGGTGACTCTGCAAGGGGAGGATCAGCCCTTTATCAAGAATGTCATGACCCTAAAGTCATGCTCGCCTATAGTGGGAGTTGATGTCATGTCATTTGACACTGAAAGAGAGATGTTGCTGGCCTGGAGGGTGAATTTGCAGTGTCTCTCTTTGCGTCTCTTTTTGAACATCTGTCTCTGTGATTCTTTGCTATGAGTGAAATGTTTGATCATGCATCAATTCCTCAGTTTGTTCCTCTGTCCTTCTGCAAGTAATGGGCTTCTGGTAGCTTAAATTTTTTTTTTCATCCAACTCCATTGTGGTATTCCTTCCGTCTGAACTATGGATGATGAATTTCTTTTCTGTTTATCCACCTCTTATCTGGACTGATAATAAAGTTCTGTAACGTGATATGAACATAGTGCATATGACAATGGAAAGTATTACCAGACTGCTTTCTCTTTCTCTTGATTGAACTAAGTCGTAGCTTGCAGATCTGTACTTACATTTCTTTATACTGTTGGCATTAATTCTTGGTTAGGAATTTTTGTGTGCAACTTGTAATACTAAAAAACTAATGCTGTGATTCTTTCACTGGCTGTTTCTGGTCTTGTCATCTTCAGGATTTTATGCGTGAAGTAGATCCAGACATCATTATTGGATATAACATTTGCAACTTTGACTTGCCATATTTAATCCAGGTAATTTCTTTATTCTATCCTTCCTTTTCCGATACCACAATAATTCTCTATTAGTTTATCTAATACATTATATCCTTGAGACAGAGAGCCGAGGCTTTAGGTGTATCCGAGTTTCCAATTTTGGGCCGCACAAGGAACAGTAGGGTTCGTGTTAAAGACACCACATTCTCTTCTAGGTAAGTTTGGCATGGCAAGTGGCGATTTCTGTTATGAAACCTTTAGTTAACCTAACTTGGCGTTGATATAACCTTGGTGTGGTGTCAGGCTTTTTCTTTCTGTCGCCTATTTTAGTTATTTGCCTTTATGTGTGGGTAGAAAAATGTTCTGATTCTTTGCGCTATGAAGCACTGATTCCTTAGATTCAAAGTTTATTTTCTCTTCCATGAATGGGATCACATCATATAACATTATGGAGCACATAATATTATGAAATTTTAAGGTCCTCTACTGTGGACGTCATTTCATTATTATTTTTATTTTCCTTTGAATTTTTTGGCTTTATTTGGGCTTATTCAAATACGTGGTCTCTTTTTATTTGTTATTGTTGCAATAATTGTATATTGAATAGCTGATCATTTGTGGTGGTACAACAGACAGTATGGAACACGAGAAAGCAAGGAAGTTGCAATTGAAGGAAGGGTTAAATTGGATTTGCTCCAGGTTTTTGTTTACATTTGTTAAAGTTGCTGCACTCTTGGTGTAATTTGTGAATGTATTTTTTGTAACATGTTAGTTTTTATTCTCAGTCTATGCAAAGAGACTACAAATTGAGTTCCTATTCATTGAATTCAGTTTCAGCACATTTCCTTGGTGAACAGGCAAGACAATGCTTCATTTGCGCTTTTTTCTTATGAAATCATTTTAACTCTGATATAAAATAATTTTGATTGTGAAGCCTTTATTTATAACAATTTTTGTTGACATATCCTCTCTAGGAAGAGTCTGTTTCATACTTGATTTATTTATGCTTTGCTATACTTTAACCTGCAGAAAGAGGATGTTCACCATTCCATAATTTCTGATTTGCAAAATGGAAATGCTGAAACTAGAAGGCGTCTTGCTGTATATTGTTTAAAGGTACTTGTTTCAGAATTTCGTGATTGACCACTCAGAATTGTACCCTTTGGTTTGGGTTGGTGTACATTTTGGGGATTGCTCTTCATTTGGTTTGTATTATTATCTTATAAGTGAGTAGAGTTTGTAACTAAATGATGATGTGATGACCAATGAGACAAACATCTGCACTCTTTTCTTTTACAGAGTAGGTATATCTTGTTAGAGCATTTCCTTAGAGCATTTCCCCCTGATAGTTTGGAAATTCACACTGGCTGGCTTTTGTTTATTTGGCCAATCTTGTATTTTCAGGATGCCTATCTTCCTCAAAGACTCTTGGACAAGCTAATGTTTATTTATAATTATATAGAAATGGCTCGAGTTACTGGTGTACCGATATCATTCCTCCTATCTAGAGGGCAGAGTATAAAGGTGAATTGATTGTTCTTGACTGTTATATATCCATCCTATGCAGAGGCTGATGCTGATCATATAGGTATCAACCTGTGCAGGTTCTTTCTCAACTTCTGAGAAAGGCAAAACAGAAAAACCTTTTAATTCCTACTGCCAGAAAGGGTGGTTCAGATCAGGGAACTTATGAAGGTGCCACGGTTAGTTTGATAATTGATTCTTCACCTAATTTTGTATATGTTGCTTTATACTGATCTATATCATTGACGGTCAACAACCTGAAATCAATATTTGATCAAGATATTTAATCTGAACAAGGCACTAGTATTAATGCATTGAGATTTTTGGAGCTATTAAGTAAGAACTTTGTTATAATCTGTGGTGAATTCTTCTTGTCAGTTTCTCATCTTACCTTATTACTTGGGATATTGATATATTATCTTGGGGATGCAGGTGTTGGAGGCTAGGGCAGGATTTTATGAAAATCCTATTGCAACTTTAGATTTTGCATCTTTGTATCCATCAATTATGATGGCATATAACTTGTGCTACTGCACTTTGGTATGTCTACCTCATTGTCTAATTGATTGTATGATGATATTGTCTGGGATATTTAACAATAAAACCGAGTTCATACTGAAGGTAACTCCTGAAGATGTTCGCAAGCTCAATCTTCCTCAAGAGTGCATTAATAAAACTCCGTCAGGTGACATTTTTGTCAAAGCGGAACTTCAGAAGGTATTCTTTGACTCAAGCTGGAATTCAGATGTTTGACGATTCTTTTCTTGTGGATAATGTCAAGTTAAAGATCGAAATCCAATAACAATATCTTTCAGGGGATACTGCCAGAAATTCTTGAGGAGCTTATAGCTGCTCGTAAAAGAGCCAAGGCTGATTTAAAGGTCAGCCAGCTTCTAAATTCCTTTTATTTTATTTTTTGCGCTTACAATTTCTTGCTGTTTTGGTGTTATATCTATCATCTGTATCTAGGAAGCAAAAGATCCTCTTGTGAAGGCTGTGTTAGATGGACGTCAACTGGCCTTGAAGGTGTGTCTTGCTTTATGCAAATATATGCCTGCTGCATATTCTTCTCCATAATTACTCTGAAAGGCCTCCCCTTGAAACTGCGAAAACAATCCTTATTTTTATAGCACTACCGTCAATTCTATGACATGGTGCTGATCTCTTCTGTGCTTTCAGATCAGTGCCAATTCCGTGTATGGGTTTACTGGAGCCACAGTTGGACAACTTCCATGTCTAGAAATATCTTCCAGTGTTACTAGTTATGGTAATTACTCCTTCAGGTTACTATTTATGTATCTTACTTTTTCCCTCAGCGGCCACATTCTGAATCAAATGATACAATTCTAAACATTAGGTCTGAAAGTGATCTAACATACTACGATCTGCTTAACAATGTGATGATATCCTCTCCTTCAATTATTCATCTCTGGATTACAGCAGCCTAGTTGTTTGAATGAATCTAGTGTTGTCAATTTTCCTTACATTTACTACCTTTTTGGATGCTTGAGTACTTCTCAAGGTAATGATTATAAGTGCTCTTGGAACACTGTACACACCCTCGTGATTTTAGGAAGTCCTTGGGTTAAGCACTTTCCTTTTACCATTTTTCTTGTAAATATTGGAGAAAAAGTTGATGTGCATGAATATATGTTAACTGTCTTGCACTCTGTTACTTATGAGTGCTTATTTCGAGTTATGTTCCTGTTCTTAGGTCGGCAGATGATTGAGCACACAAAAAAAATAGTTGAGGAGAAGTTTACCACTCTTGCGGGCTATGAGCACAATGCTGAGGTCCACCCCCATATTAATATGCACATTTTCCAAACTTCTGTTTGTCAGCCTTAGCATTAAGGGTCCAGCTGTCTGATTTTCTATTCATTTTTATGTTGAGAGGTGGCTCATTTCTGTTCCATTTTAAGGCTATATCTATTTACGTGGGCTACATTAATCAGATGATATTAATTTGTGTTTAGGTTATATATGGTGATACCGATTCAGTCATGGTGCAATTTGGTGTGCCTACAGTTGAAGAAGCTATGAAGTTGGGTAGGGAAGCAGCTGACCTCATCAGTGGCACATTCATTAAAGTAATTGTTATACCACTGATTCGTCCATATAAAGTATGAAATGTCTGATTGCCTAGTTATCCTATGCTTCATTGCTCATTTGTGGTGCTATTTAACTTCCACGTCTTGCCAATCTGTTGGGACAGCTCCTTTTTGGTCCCTGTTTAGTGATTAAGTATTGGGACTTAAATTTATTTTTCCTTGGTAGATAAGAGTACAGGTTTTGAGCTGAAAATTATGTGAATTGGCTATTTTGTGTGGGTCATTATTCTACATGAACTGTTTTTATGGGATATCTCTTTGGTTTTCTTGTCCTTGTGTTTCAATATATTCCGGTATCGGTACTTTAGTTACTGATGTACGATTTTGTAAATGTTCTCTTGCTCCTTAAAAGCCCATAAAACTGGAGTTCGAGAAAGTCTATTATCCATATCTGCTGATCAGCAAGAAGAGATATGCTGGCTTATTCTGGACAAATCCCGCTAAGTATGACAAAATGGATACAAAAGGTAAAGCACGCACATCCTTTGTTTCCTCTTTGCCATTTCATTCTTAATTAAAGTCTGCATATGAATCTGTCAATCTTCAAGCTTCGTAATCTGCATTTTGGTAGGCATTGAAACAGTTCGGAGGGACAACTGTCTTTTGGTTAAAAACTTGGTCAATGAATGCCTTCATAAGTTACTGATTGATAGAGATGTCCCTGGCGCTGTTCAATATGTCAAGAGTACCATTTCAGATCTTCTTATGAATCGACTGGATTTGTCCCTTCTGGTCATTACAAAGGTGCACTATTGCTTCCAAAATGTTATGTCTAATATTTGTTTTTTGAAGTGCGCCTCCTTCAACATTTCTGCTAATCCTTTTCAATGGCACTGACTGTCTTATGGTATCAGGGTCTGACAAAAACAGGGGATGGATATGAAGTAAAGACAGCACATGTTGAACTGGCTGAACGTATGCGCAAGGTCAGTATTTCTGTGTTGTAATACAATCTAATATCTATGACGCTATATTCTGGTCTTGATGAAGTTCATAGGAAAGGTTTTAGTGAAAATTGAGAGTTGTCTAGAACAATGTCTTATTTTAATTAACTTTGACAGAGAGATGCAGCTACTGCTCCTAATGTTGGTGACAGAGTTCCATATGTGATCATTAAAGCCGCCAAAGGTGCCAAGGTAGCCATTATGTCCCGTATAACCTGCTGTATATATTTTACATCCTTTTGCGGCGCTGGCTTTTCAGCGAAAGTAATTGTATCATGAACAGGCATATGAAAAATCAGAAGATCCCATTTATGTGCTGGAGAATAACATTCCTATCGATCCACATTATTACCTTGAAAATCAAATCAGCAAGGTAAGCTCCTGCCTGCACTTGTTCTGTATTTTTTATCCACGGTCTAGGCTTGACTATTCCTATGTTGTCTAGCCACTCTTGAGGATCTTTGAGCCAATTCTTAAAAATGCCGCCAAAGAATTGCTTCATGGAAGCCATACACGGTCTATCTCCATCTCTACTCCATCAACTGGTGGTATCATGAAGTTTGCCAAGAAACAACTCAGCTGCATTGGTTGCAAAACCATCATCAGGTACTGCCTGCTTCTGCTTTCTTTCAGTTTGCTTTTATTTGGCATGGTCCAAGGAAAGTTTATCACAAGCTTTCATGATTCCCAAGGGATTTCTTGATTAGTTAAACTGATTTACGGTCATGTTTCACTTGCCTTTGATTGTGGGAACATATGTCATAAGTTCTTTTCTAGTTATGGTTGAGCTCGTTTTGGAAAAGTTAGGAAGTATTGATTTCACTAATTTATATTATATCATTTACTATGAATAAGGGGCACTGATCAACTTCTGTGTGAGCACTGTAAAGGAAGAGAAGCAGAACTCTACTGCAAGACTGTAGCCAATGGTAATGACTGTTACAATTGTAGTCGGTGCATGCTAATCTCATGAGTCGCTCAAACTAACATGTACAGCTATATGCAGTGGCTGATCTAGAGACACTGTTTGGAAGATTGTGGACCCAGTGCCAGGAGTGCCAAGGCTCACTTCATCAGGATGTGCTCTGTACTAGGTATGATTTTGTTGTTGTTTTTTTTCCCAGTTTCAAACTGTGTACATTTGCCCCCAACCCCAACCGAATTTTAAAACAGCAGTATTGTAAGAAGTGAAAGTATTAAGACGACTTGTGGTTGACGTGAAGGGCTTCTGTTATTCCTTAAGAAGTATCGTTTGTACTAAATGTAGACCCCAAGGCTGAAGAACTGTTTATTTAGGATTGTGAATTAAATGAAAAGTTCGTTTGTGTTGAGTAGCTAGTGCTTCTGATTGTT